>OX638303.1:4697489-4744088 GCA_951812265.1 Taphrorychus bicolor | reverse complement strand
TAGGAGATTTGGTTTTTTTTTGGCCTTGAACTGTTACACTTTTAGGAATAACCCATTTTTTTTTAATTAATGAAGATTATTTATGAATTTTTATTAATGATACTTCGGAACCTTTTTCTGTCTCATTAATAAAAATTCATAAATAATCTTCATTAATTAAAAAAATGGGTTATTCCTAAAAGTGTAATAGTCCAAGGCCAAAAAGAAAACCAAATCTCCTATTCAATGAGCATTAAAAAAATGGTTTATACTAATACAAACAGAGAGAATTAACCGATAGTCGCAATTTTTAATTTGAATATGTTCTGAAGAGAGAGCAATCTAAAATTGTTTTTAAGAACTTCAAAACTGCGTTCGATAATCTTTGAATAATTACAAATCCTTGAAACAAATTAATCTAGGCTGACAGTCAAAGCAATGCCCACTCTTTTAGAGGTATAGTTGTAATATTATAAAAAATCACTGATAAAATTTTAATCAGAGAAAAATTATATTAAAAATAACAAAGCAACAAAATTAACGAAACAATAATAAAAAACATTTTTTTTGTTAAATGGTAATTTTGGATGAATGATGATCTGACGTGTTTGTGGCTCTATATTTTTTAGTACCAGGTTGCAGCACCAGGAACTTGCAGCACTGCATCTACTCGCCTTGGCCTACTATCTATCAGATTTCTAATAAAATCTTGGGGAAAGGCTTCCCCAACATTCAATATCGCTGGCACCAAATCATCCAAATTTTCAAAATCAATGCCTTGGCGAATCAAATCTAACTTTAATTTACTCTAGACATGCTCTACAGGGTTCATGTCAAGTGACATAGGCGGCCATACCATTCTGTCAATATTATGTTCCCTAAGTAGCTGAGTGACAATCCTAGCCCTTTGAGGTCTAGCATTATCATCAACTAAAAGAAAATCGTCCCCAAAATGTCTAGAAAAGGATTTTGTGTCTAGAAAATGATTTTACAATCTGATCATAATTTAGATCAATGAGTAACGTTTTTCAAACCTATTCTACTACAGCCACAAACTTGTATTTAAGGACTTACTCATTAGGGTCCTTATTTTTTTTCTTTCTTCCTACTTTCTCCTTTTTTTCCCCTTTTATTTACGTAATTACACTAACATTAATGTGTAGACAGGCACTGTACTCTGATTTTGCACTAATACAAACTACACCAGTTCGAAGGCTTTGGTCCTCTTGAGTCTTCTGATCTGGTTCGCATTGTCAAGGAGCTGAATGGCGTCGACATTGACGTGATGAAGAAGTCGCTGCTCATGAGTCTTTGCGATTTTGCTGATCGTCTGAATAACGGTGTCCATTTCCTTGTCCCTATGGAGGTCAATATTTCTGCAATACCAAGGGGCATTAAGAATACTCCTTAGTACTATTTTGGAATCGCTGGATTATTTCCAGATTGCTCTCACTGGCACAACCCCACAACTGAATGCCATATGTCGACACGGGCTTGAGAACCTGTTTGTACAGGAGTAATTTGTTATATATTGACACTATTGACAGAGTAGAATTTCGTCCAAGCAGGCAATACATTTTTTTAAACTTGATGCGTAATTCTGCTTTTTTTTTGACATGAGCTTTCCAGCGTAGCTTAGCGTCAAGTGTTATACCCAAATATTTTGCTGTATCTGCATATGGTACTTGGATATTGTTAATGATAACAGGCATATGCTGGTCTCTTTTGTTTGTGAACTTAACATGGGCGGATGTGGACTCATTTATTTTGATTCTCCATTGCTTAGCCAAGTTGTTAAATTTGTCGACTTGCAGTTTTATTGCCGCTTCTTTGTGATCCTTGCCTACAGCCATTATAGCCGTGTCATCAGCAAAGGTGGCTATCGTGTCATGTTCTAATTCAGGAATATCACTGGTAGGTAAAGGATAATAGTAGACTGGTAATAAAGGAATAGGTAAAGGACTGGCCCTAAAACACTGCCTTGTGGCCCTCCTGCCTTAATGTCTTTAAGTTCAGAGTATGCGTCGTCCTGCTTAACGCTAAAAGCTCGATGTGAAATATAAGACTTTAATAATTGTGAGAACTGGTTAGGCAGAGTTTGCTTAATTTATAGTAAAGTCTCTCATGCCACACTTTATCAAAAGCCTGGGCTACATGAAGAAAGACAGTAGAACAAACTTTTTTTTCCTCCAAGGACTTTTCTATTATATCTGTGATTCTGTGGACCTGATCTCTAGTTGAGTGTCTCTCTCTGAAGCCAAACTGATGGTCTGGGATTATTTTTTTGTTTTCAATAAGTGGTTTTACACTTTTGAGAAGTATTTTTTCGAACAGTTTTGCCTGTAAGACGAGACTTCATTCGGTGGTTTTCCTGATTTAGGAATCATTATCATTTCTGCTACTTTCCATATCTGTAATACATAATTTAGTCTAAAAGATGCGTTGATAAGGTGGGTAAGCTTTACAATTGCTTTACGTGGGAGTTGTTCTAGAATTTCTCCCGTGATTAGGTCAAATCCTGGAGCTTTTTTTGGGTTGATGTTTTCATTGATCTCTTGGTAGGATTCTCCCAGTCGAGAGTGTCTTGACCCTGATTCGGCTGAAAAGTCTCTTCGAGATATCCAGCGTATCTGTTGGCTTTTTGGGTGTTACCTTTTGCCCACGTGCCGTCTGCCTTTTCAATTGGTGGATTCGGCAAGGTTGGTCTTTTTAGCCTCTTGGTAGCTCCCCAGAGTGCATAGTCAGTTTTATTATCACTTATCAGTTCACTCAGGTATTCCTAATAGTGTTATCCCTGAATTTATGAATCTCTCTTTTAAGTTTTTGTGTAACATTATTTAGTGCAGTTTTATCGGCTGGTGATCTAGTTTGATGCCAAATTCTTCTGATCCTTCTTTTTTTCAGAAATAAAGGCTCTAATTTCACTTGGGTAGTTGTTACCTGTGTTTCTAGGTATAATATCTATATAATTATATCCATAAATGATTCAGCTTCGTTATCTAGGTGTTCTTCGTTTCTTAGGGGCACTGTCAGATTGATATTCTCTTCAAGTTGCCTTTCAAAGCTTTTCCAATCTGTCAGTTACCAATCTATAAGGTACTTTATTTTGTATAATACTGTCACTGAGTGTGAGTAAGATGGGAGAGTGGTCAAAGTTCATATCCCAAGTTTCTTCTACTTTCATGTAGTTTAGCGATACATTTCTAGTATTGGCGTCTGTGGGCCAATATGTTGGCTTGCCAGTTGATATGTCTCGTACCTTAGTTCTTTGATTGCTTGCTGTAGTTCTTTTCCTTTTGTAGTCGTTAACCTGGAGTCCCATTGGACATGCTTGGCATTGAAGTCGCCTCCCATGATGAATCTATATCCTTGATTACCGAGAAGTTCTAAATATTGCTCTTTTTTGAGGACATGCCTAGGCGGACAATAAACTGCGGAGACAACGATCTCATATGTTTTCGATTTCACTTTTACAGAGGCGGCTTGAAACTGTTCTATTCTATATCCCATTTCTTGATTATGCTTAATTGTTTCTTTAATTTCGATGGCACTACCCCCCCTGGGTGTATTTTCTGGATGTGTAGTGTGATATACATACTTTATGTCCCTTGAGTTTTATGAATGATTCATTAGTAAAATGTGTCTCAGAAATAAGGCATATGTCGATGTTCTCCATATCTAGGACTACTTGCAGTTCCAGCAGGTGTTGCAGGAGTCCTCCATTCCTCCATTTTCGTTAATTTCTCCATTATTTGTTGAAGCGTGTTTTGAATAGGTACATTTTGGTCTTGTTGTTAAGATTTATTAATAATTACTTCAGTCTGACCCATAGCTGCTTGAGAGTAGCAAAGGAAATGATAACATCCTTCACACACAAATTGCAATATCTTTCTCCATTCATACTCTCGCCCATAAGAACAACCAAATCGGTCTTTCCATTTCTATTCATACCACCCCACACAGTAACGTTCCCATCATAATACGCCCATCAGAACAATACAGATTGACTCTTGACTCATCAACAAACAAACACCTACCCCACTCTGCCACTCCCCCGTTTTTTAATGAGACAGAAAAAGGTTCCGAAGTATCATTAATAGCTGCAATAATCAGGCAGCGGAATTCCAAAATCATCCATTCATTTTGTTCCACATCACTTAATTGTGGAGATTTGATTACCACTTGGATACTTAAAAAAAAAAATTTTTTTTGCTCTTTAACCTTACCTATAACCATTATTCCTGTACGTCTAGCTTGCTTTATATTCCGTATGAAATGCTTATAAATATTTGTATTATGGGGAAAATTGGAACCCCAGTGTTAAATGATACCTATTTTATAGAAAAAACTAAATATCTATGGAACCAGGCAAAATATTAAAAAAATACCAATTATGTCGCGAGGTATGACGCGTCGCCACATGCTCCCGTAGCAAAAATTGTTCTGATTTTTTTTTCCGCAAAATTATCTGCTCAAAAAGCGTTTACAAAAATGCATCAAGTTTTGTTGAACCCTATATTAGGAAACCTGCAAAACATATAACCGAGTACATAACCAATTAAAGCAGTCTATACATGGACCTTGCCAAAATGGCATCGCCAACGAAAATCGGGTGAGTGGCTTTAGAGTTAGGGAGTTTTAAAGTTCATTCAAAATTTGGGGAGTATCGTTTCAATTGATTCTTAGTTTATTTAAAGTTATAAACAAAAAATAAAGCGTAATTTTGGTCACGGTCTCAGTACATTTAATATTAAAATATTATAAAATGGTTACACGTGTTTCACCCTATGGCATCATCAGACCTAACATCAGATCAGCCATAGGGCGAAACACGTGTAACCATTTTATAATATTTTAATATTAAATGTACTGAGACCGCGACCAAAATCACGCTTTGTTTTTGTTTATAATTACTAGGTTTCTTTGCGTAATATGAACAAAATCCTCAAATAGAAGTTATAAAGTTGCGGTGACTTGTCTGATGTGGCCGACTCAAAAATAGAAGATTATAAAACACTATTAGTTCAAATTATGACTTGATTTTGAAACAATTGATTAATTCTGGCGAAAGGACTAAGGTTCCATCGACAGTGCATAAGAGATTTATTGAGAATTCGTTGTTACTCCATAGATATAATTCCTTAACATCATTATTTGTTTTTGGAAACTTCAGTACATCAAATACGGACCTGGCCACGAAAAGTTTCCATCGTGGCCCGTACCCGCAGCTAGTGAGGCCACCTCGCGCCCCTCCCCCGGCGGATATTCCACCAGATCCAAATCTTGGACCGACAACACCAGTTATCCGAAGGAAAAGGTGGTTATTTACACAAGGCCATATATGAAAAGGCAACATTCACAGTATACTCAACAGGTAAGAATGTGGTAACATTTTTATTAATTCAAACAGATTCTTGCCAGCAAAATAAGATTGTTGGGTCACAGTGCGCTCTCCTGACTGTTATGTAATATAAAAATTAAGATTTTTTGTTGCAAAGAATAAAAATCACCTGTGACCGGATTTTATCTCCTAACGTATCACCACCTACATCACTCGTCATTTCTTTTGTAATAGGAGTGGCTGGATTACTACTATACAAGGTAAGTTTTTTCGATGATTAGGGAAGAAACCTCAAAAACTAGCAGTTTCCAAATAAAAACCATTTCTGCATTTTTGAAAAATGTTATGGTTCACTAGATGATTGGCAAAAGGTAAATTTTCACGATATCTTCAAATCAATTTTGCTGAGTTAATATTATTTCTAGCAAAATGATTTAAATAAAAAGTATAGATAATTTGTTCATATTACAAGTGGAGCATTCATTTCACTTTTTTCATATTATTTTTCTGCCAACTGTCGATTTTGAATAAAACCTATTTCTTTCTTTAATGGTTAACTTTAAATTGATGCCATTAAGTGGAAAGTTGCTTTTCTCGGCTCGATCGGTTTAAAAAATACGCAAAAAACAACTCTTTAATATTTTTTTCTAAAATAAATCTAGCCGAGTTATTACTATTTCTAGAAAAATGTCAATACAAAAATTGTAGAGAATTTTACTTTGAATAAGAGGAGCGAAAATGGTCGTAAGTCCGCCATTTTGAAAACCAACCGTCCACATTTTGGCATCAGTTTAAAGCTTTTCAGTTCAGACCTTTTTATCTAATTTACTTTAAAAAGTTGGTGGTTAAAAAAAGTTTGTTTATATGGTTATTCAAAAATATAGCTGTCAGAAAAAATGTGATAAGTTTCAGGTTAAAATTATCTACGACCCTCGTATTTACATTTTCAAAAGCAATTCTTTCCACATTTAAACTTAAACTAAACTGCTGGCCAATTGCTTTCAAACACTCGATTTTTCCACCAAGTTTGAAAGACCATAACTCTAAAATGGATTAACGGATTTCTACGATTGAAGCGAATTTGAGTAGACCCGTTCTTGTACTAATTTATCTGATATATCTGATGATAGACTGATTTTTTACTATATTACTTACAAGATTATGAAGAGCGATATAAGACCTTGGGACATGTTCGGATTTATTTGATATATTGTCTAGTTCTCGAAAAGTCTAGTACTCGAAAATGTCCATTTTCGCGATTCTTTTAACATGAATTGGATTACGCCTGATGTTTTTATTCAATGCTTCATTCATGATCGATGCAGTAAGATCACAGGAACTTATTCATGCGCCAGAAAAGGCTATTACATCATTTAGGACACTTTTACGTACTTGATTTTAGTCCGGTAAATAGCTTTTTACAGGATTGGATATCGTAAGGAATATAGCAGTACATCCTGTGCCGGTATTCAATAAATTCATTATCGTTACCGGTACAGGTACCGGTACAAGATATCGTAATGAAACTATACCGGATTTCACAAAAATATATTCACCGCGCATAAAATTAATTTTTTCCTGTTTTTAATAAGTATGAAGTAAAATGTTGTACATTATACGTCCGGTAAGGTGTTACAGTAGTCGTTTCGAAATTCTAGACTCGGCTATCACCTCGTCCAGAAACATCTTACTTCTACTTTAAAACTATATTTACCGGACTTATAACGTAAATAACTATTACATCAGTTAGATATACTAGGGATAAGAAAAATGTTAAACTTGCACCACATTTTCTAATCTGATAAAATGTACATCCATGATCGACATTATTTTTAAAGATTTTGTCGTTTTTGAAATTGGCGGTAGATAGTTGTTAAACAAAGACTTTTCTCGAAACATTTTTTTTTCACCGATATCTTGTCATACCTAAGAAGTGTAACGATTTTTTTTAATAAGTCTATTTTACAACAATAACATTTAAAATGCACTTCTGCAGCAAGATGTAGTAAATAATTTACGGTCAATACTTCCATATATTCTCTCTTTAGTACTAGATAAAAAGGAAATTGCTCAGAATTGTTATAAAACACATTCAAAAGCAATAAAACCTTCATGAATATTACTGACATATCTAGGTCGACTGTACTTTGGAGCTTTTTCGAAAATACGGTATATTTATCGAGTAGCAATATATATAATAGCAATATATATAATAGTAGGCAATATATATAATAAAACACCTCACAACATGTCCCGAGATTCAAAATGGGGACATGTATCAAAAAATAAATGTTGATTTTTTTCTGAAAGTTGTGCAAACGAAAATGTAAGCAAAATTACACCACGTTATTTTTCACCCTGTATAATTTCTCCTGAATAACTTAGCTTTTTTGAACATTCCACGTAAAATAGTCTTTTAAGCTGTTTATCTCGACAGCCATTTCGCCGATTTTCTTTAGCGATGCCATTTTGGTAAGATGTATAGACGATTTTAAGTGGTTATGTAGTGGGTTATATGTTTTGCAAGTTTGCTTACACAGTGTTCAAGAAAACTTAATGTATTTTTGTTAAAACTTTTCGGGCATATATTTTTGCAGAATAAAAGTAGAACAACTTTGATAGACGAGTATCTAGGGAAGCGTCGTATCTCGGGACATGTTTGGAGTGTTTTTGCAATTTACCAAGTTTAATAGATATTTAGTTTTTTTTCCTATAAAAGTGGTGACTGTTAACACTAAGATCGCAATTTGCTCCATACTACAAATATTGATAAACATTTTCATACGGAATAAAATTTTCATACAGGGTCTTCATTTCAAAACAAACCACCCCAAATATCTTTTAACCCTGTATAAAATGAAATTGAAAAAAAAAACGCGTCAATTTAGGTTTGAAGGGGGAAACTTTATTACCCAAGTAACATAGATTTTATACTCACCCCCACTCATCCAGCTAACCTCATTTTTAAATATCAAATGGCAACCCCCATCTAATGATACACCATTCGAAACAGCATAAAATTATCTATCCAATGGTGTCTAAAAAATTTAAATTCGATAACGCGT
Organism: Taphrorychus bicolor; assembly: GCA_951812265.1. Classification (NCBI taxonomy): domain Eukaryota; kingdom Metazoa; phylum Arthropoda; class Insecta; order Coleoptera; family Curculionidae; genus Taphrorychus; species Taphrorychus bicolor. The sequence continues at coordinate 4,735,703 of OX638303.1, read as the reverse complement.
TGCCAAATTATAAAGAAAAATAGCTGTCAAAAACATTAAAATTTAATCACGTAAAAAAATATTTTCAATTTAATCAACTAGCGTATTAAATGTTCAATTTGGCACCGTTGTTTCCGAGACAGTAGTAAAGTCTATTTTCAAATTCCTGACGAACTTTGGCAATAATGTCTTTATTAATTCGCCTGCATTCTTGTGTTATCCGGTTTTTTAAGTCTTCAATGCTTCTAGGAGAGGTTTTGTACACAACAGATTTTAAATTGCCCCAAGGAAAAAAATCTAGAGGTGTTAAGTCTGGAGACCTTGCTGGCCATTCTATGACGCCTCCCCTGCCAATCCATTTGCCCGGAAACCGGTTGTTGAGCCAGTCTCTGACAGCTAAAGCCTAATGTCTAGGAGCGCCGTCTTGTTGAAAATGCAGATTTTCTTCATCAAGTACCGGATCCCCGTTTTCGTCAGTATCAGTTTCCAAGGCCTCAACGATCAGTGGGTCAATCATATTCTCTAAAAGGTCCAAATACAATTCACAAGTTATGTTTCCTGAACAAAATTGGCCCTATAATTTTGTTTCCTAAAATTCCTGCCCAGACGTTTATTTTTTATGGGGATTGTGTATGGTTCTCCCTGAACACGTGGGGATTCTCAGTGTCCCAGTACCTACAATTGTGTTTATTCACAAAGCCATTCAAAACAAACGTCGATTCATCACTAAAACAAATATTTTTTAGTAAGGACCCGTGTTCATGAATTCTTTGCGTCATTAGTTCACAAAATTATATCCGTCGTTCAAAGTCATCTTCGTTCAATTCGTGCACACTCTGTATTTTGTACGGAAAGAACTTGTGCATTTTCAGAACTTTGTGTATGGCTCCAGTAGAAATTCCGGTTAATTTAGAAGATTTTGAAATGGATAAATTTGGATCAAGAGCAAATTGACCAATCACTTCCAATCAAGTTGGCTGGTGTCCTTCAGTACTCTTGGCTGGCTGACATTCTTGTTAGATACTGATCCTGTTGCTTCAAATTTACGCACCAATTCTAGCGCATACTTATGTCCGACTTTTTTTTTCCGGATGTCGTATATTGTATATCCTAGCAGTACTGCGAGCGTTCCGACCTTCAGCGCCGTAAAGGAATATTAGTTCGATTCTTTCGGTAACTTGTATCTCATTTTCAAGCTTGTAATTTCAATTTAACTTTTTCAAAAAGCCTTACTACTAAGGTCCGGTTGTATAAGTTGATTTTAAATACAGGAGCTCCTTTTAAATCGCAAATTGGCGTAATGATCGTTGTAAAAGTACGTTTTAAACGTAAATTAGACTTTATCTTAAGATGCGATGTGGATGAAGCAGGACTTAAACTTTAGAGGTTGGTTGTAATTTAAGAAAATAACAGTTTTGTCACTTTAAACATTTGTGTTAGTGTTAAAAATTGAAATGAATATTTTTGTAATTTTTTAAGATATAGAGATAGCTGCTTGCACAACTTTCCTCATAAAGTTGATCTAAGGTGGACCTTAAAATTTTCCATTAGCTGAAGACTAAATAGGGAAAGTGTGCAAATGGCACATAATATTGGACGACGAGGATAATTTAGATTTATTTCTTACAAGCGACATTTGCCGTCACAATTCGACATTCATCTTTTCTTTAATTTAAGCTCTACTTATACAACGTACATCCACGTAGATCAGAAATTTCGATGTTTAAATTTAGTTTTAACCCGAATTTTAAAACCAAATTTAAATCTGTATTTAAAATTAACCTATACAATTGGCCCTTAATGACGGAAACTAATAATGACTTCGACGATAACAGGATGTAAGCGAATCACCAAGGAAACTCCATAGTAAACCATATTGTTCTGTTATTCTTCGATTAAATTAGGTAAGTAATAAAGGTAAAGATTCCCTTGCCAAAGTTCGTCAGGAAGTTGAAAATAGACTTTATTACCAATGCGTGAACAACCTCATACACTTTTGGGCCCGATTCGTTCGTTGTTGGAGGAGGAATTTCGCACTACTCACAGTAAAATTACTGCGAATAACAATTTACCCTAGAAAGGGATCGGACGAATCGACCTGATTGACGTTTCGGCAACTTGTCTGCTGCCTTCTTCAGAACTATCTAAAAAATAAAGCTTTAGAAACTATGAATTACAAAAAAATTATACTTATTAATGTGTTTGGTCTTTGAGTATTTGTGTGTGATATTCTGAAAATTGCTTTTTGCTTTTGACATGAAAATGTCATTTGATAAGAATTGTCATTATTACGAAAGGTACGTTTAAAATGTTTGGTTAATGTATTGTTTAGTACCTAATATGATTTGTTCTATCTATGTGTAAAATAGGTATAATGTGAATGTTATTATTAATTTATATGTAAGTTACCATTTTGAACTTCTTGTTCTAACATAGGTAACCATGTGTTATTTATGTATGCTGAACAAGAAGCCACACAATGATCTTTGTTAAGTAAAATATATGCACTTTCTTTGATTTTACGCTTCTTTGATAATGGTTCTTTGGATACGATACTAGTATCGTTCCATTTTACTCTATGACCATTATCAAAGGCGTGTTGGCATATATTTGACTTTTCAAAATCTCTGTTTTTTATGTAATTTTGATGTTCTTTTATTCTTTTTTTTAGAGAAGTATCGCCTATATAAAATTTCTCGCATTCGCAAGGAATTTTATATATAACGTTTTTTGTGTATTCGTTTTCATTGTGTGGTTTAGTCTTTGTCAGTTGTGCACGTAATGTATTTTGTTTTCTAAAAACTGTTCTAATATTGTATTTGTTACCTAATCGTTTAATTTTGTCTGATAACCCTTTGATATATGGTATAAAAAGATTTGTAATATGTCTATTTTGATTTTGCCTTATATTTGGCTGTTCGAATTGATTAAAGCATTTATTAATGAAATAACCTGGATAATTGTTTTTAAGTAAAACATTTTTTATATGTTTCTTTTCAATTTCCAAATTATTATCATTACAAATGATTTTTGCGCGATCAAATAGACTCTTTACAACTCCTTTTTTCCCCCATAATAGGGTGATTTGAGTTGTAGTTTAAGTATCGATCTGTATGTGTTGATTTGCGATAAACAAAAGTTTCAAATCTGTCTAAATCTTTCTTTATTAGTATGTCTAAAAATGGAAGTGTTTGATTGTGTTCTTTTTCAATTGTAAATTTTATAGTGGGTTCTTGTGAATTTATGTGATTGAGAAAGGTGTCTAAATGATTATTAACAAACTGAACTTTGAAAAAACATCATCAATATATCTCCACCAAATTAAAGGTTTAAAATTATAATTATAAACATTATTTGATTCAAAATTTTCCATAAATAAATTACTAAGTACAGGAGACAATGGTGAACCCATTGCCATACCTGTATTATGTTGGTAATAATCATTTTTGTATTGAAAATAGGTTGTGTTAACGCATAGTGTTAGTAATTCTATAATTGTATTTATGTTTAGTTTAGTGCGTTCTCTAAGCTTGATGTCATTTTCAAGTTTATTTTTTACGATAATTAAAGTTTTATCGACAGGTACATTAGTAAACAAACTAGAAACATCAAAACTTACCAGTGTGTGATTTGGGTTTATATCTATATCTTTTAGTTTTTTTAAAAAATGACTAGAGTTTTTAATGTATGATTTTGTGTTTCCTACTAAAGGATTTAATATCTCTAATAAAAACCTAGATAGTGGATGTGTTGGTGAGTTAATGCTACTGACAATAGGTCTAAGAGAAATGTTGTTTTTATGTATTTTTGGAACACCGTAAAAGTGAGGTGTTTTACTGTTGTGTGGTGTTAATTTGAATCTTTCTCTATCAGTGAAACTGTTTTTGTGTTTTTTTAAAGTGGTGTAAATTTGTCTTTTTATTTTTTCAGTTGGATCTTTGTTAAGTTTTGTGTAATTACCATCGTTTAAAAGGCTCTCAATTTTTTGTTCATAAGTAATACAGTTCATTATAACTGTAGCGTTACTTTTATCTGCTGGAAGAATTTTAATATTATTATCTTTTTTTTAAAAAATTGAGTGCCTTTCGCTCGATGGGATTTAGGTTTTGTTTAATGTTAAAGGGTTTATCTAAAATTAATTTTGACCTAATTCTAAACTCTTGTTGGTGTTCTTGTGGTAAGTTTTGAACTGTTTCTTCAATTGCTGAAATGAAATCAAGCTTAGGAACATTTTTAGGTGTTACAGAAAAATTTAGACCTTTAGAAAGTACAAGATTTTCAGTATTAGTGAGGTTTCTGTTTGATAGGTTTATTACTGTCTTAGTGTTTATATTATTGTTTCTTAAGTATCTAAACTCTTTGTTTATTTTGTAGTTAATTAGTTTGTTGAATTTCTTTAACTGTATGTTTTTAGGTTTGTTAAATTTTGTGAAATAGCTACTTTGAATACAATCCCACATATGATTAAGATTAAAATCATTAAAATTAACATTTGAAAATAAATTATCTTTCATTACATTAATTTCATTTTCTAAAATAAATTTTCTACGTATGTGGAATTGTATTTCGTTCCTAATTAGTGATTTACTAGCTCTCTCTAAAATTCTAATTGTTCTGTAATCTGTATGTAGTGGTGTTAAACGAAAACCTTTCGGAATAATGTCGTGATCTCTACATTTACATAAGAAAGTTAAACTATTTTCAGAATGTTGTAGTTTATCATGTTTAGTTTCTAATTGTCTAAAAATAAAACAAATGTAAGGCCCATACCTTTGTTGTAGATAACTCCTAAATCTTTGAGGCGGAAAAGTTAATTTTTTACTACTTACTTTTGGGTAAAGCCTCATACACTTTTGGGTCCGATTCGTTCGTTGTTGGAGAAGGAATTTCGCACTACTCACAGTCAAATTACTGCGAATAACAATTTACCCTAGAAAGGGCTCGAACGAATCGACCGGGTTGATGTTTCGCCAAGAAGTTGCCGAAGCGGGTATAGGGTGTGAAACAAAGTGGTGCAAAAATTGCAAAATTTTAAAGTTCTGCCATTTCGCAATAGACTTTTTTTCTATATCGTTTTCAGGTAAGGAGTAAGTCAACATCTATATCTCGGGACCTTTCCTACAGTTTTTTTATTAAAGCACTCTGAATTTTTATACAGAGCGAAACGTAAAATATGTGAAAGTTCTTGTTAAATTGTCGTAGTTCGGAAACGCGGTATTACTGTGTTATTCCTCATTGGTTGTGTTGAAATTAGAATTTTAAAATGGATATGTTTTGTTTATCCCGACAGCGTAAGAGGTATTTTATTGAATATTTGTACGTTTTGACTGCTATGGAAGGCGCACATTTTGCAATAAAAATTATTTTTATTTCCGCCAGTGGCGCGCTTAACAGCACGTCGACTTTTTTCAAATAATATATTTAAAAAAAAGTGAAACGTCACTGGTTTTTCGAAAAATTAAATTTAGTTTTTCAATATCCATTAAAATACAATTGATTTGCAACATAATTCAAGCCATAATTAATAGAATATTTAGAATTTGTCGCGGCTGTACTTACATGCATTACAATGGTTCTAACATCATGATACTTCCCGTCCTTATAGATATAGATGTAGAAAGTATTGGGGGTGTAGGACTTAAAAAATGCACTTCACACTTTTGAAATTACCAACGTTTCGATCCTTTATTGGATCTTCATCAGGGCTTTTTCTGTGAGTGAAGATAGTCGAGTTGTAAGGTGTAAAAATCTTATCCATTAAAACACGCGTAAAGTCTGTGGCTGGTTTAAGAACATGTGGCATTCAAGTAGCCTTAGCGTGGACACTAAGATCACGTTATGTGACGTGCTACTTTCTTTTTAAATATTGTAAATCGGCGTGCTGGTAATCGCGCCACTGGCGGAAACAAAAATAATTTTTTCTACAACCGTCAAAATATGACAAGGTTCGCGCATTACTGACAGTAGCAAACTGACACATATTTTCATTGTTATCTTTCTCGCACGTCGCCCATAGCAGCGTAAAAAAAAGTTACTGGTTGCCATAGGACACGTAGCGGAAAAGAACTGTGAAGCTTAATCATTTATAAAATCGTTAAAGATGTTCCATATTAGTGGCAACTGGACTTTTATACCGTTGTAGAAAAAATATTGTTCCTAATTCTTGCGCAAAGTGTCTTTCGCGCACTTGACTGCTGCACCAATGGCAGTCGCGTGCGCGAAAGTGTTACGTTGCGCACTTGTTAGGAAAAATAACTATTTTATTGCAAATGTGCGACTTCTGTAGCAGTCAACACATACGAAATTTCAACAACCTATCTCTTACGCTTTTGCTATAATCAATACATATGCATTTTGAAATTCTAATTTTAACACCATGTAAGTTTTTAACGAAGTTGGATAGGTAACACAATTGTATGACAGACTGCCCTTAAAATCGACCAAAAAATATGAGATTTAATTTTCGACCACCCAATATGACTCACCCCGGATACTTATTTTGTCAAGTCCGTACCTGTAATTCAGTAATCACTTTTGGAAAACTCCCTCGATGAGAAACAATTTGTAGACAGTGATGTCGATCCAAAGAATAAAAATAACAATCCATCAACGTGTCCGCGAATTACGAGGATAAAAAAAAATATTAACGAAATTTTCAAAAATATTTTGTTTCCCTCTGTATAAGTTCTAATATACGTCTAATCTGATGATTTACGAATACTACAAGGTGTCCCACGTAAAAATGAAAAACTGAGAGTCAATAAAAGGCACTAAATTGATCAAACACGAAAAAAAGGAGGGTACTCTAAAGCTTAACAAAATTGTTTTTAAGAACTTAAGAACTTCCGACATCGTTCGAGATTCTTCGAATAATTCCCAATGTTTGTAAACAATTCATGTGACCATCATAGGTGCCTGCTTTCCTGAAATCCACAAATATTTTTAGATTTACTGTCAGAGAAATTAAGTTAGGTATATCTTGTCACTTTCTTTTTTTTATTACTAACCCGGAGTTATTGGCTGTTTTTATTTCAGCTTGAATATATCTAAATCTGCTATATGCTTACACTTCAAGTGTCTCACACTGCTCACAGTGTTTTCAAGACACTTATTCATGTAGTTATCACTGTTTTTGTCAATAAAATAACTTTTAAAATTCAATTTTGTTTAGGCAGAATGCAGAAAATAAAATTTAAAGAAAATAGAATTATGTTTGTTATAAAATGTCACTTTGGTGGCTCACCCTGTATATCTTACCACGTAGTCATAGCTCTAGTTTCCAGTTGATTACGTCCACATCCAAATTGTTGTAAATGCTCACTGAGTAGAAGATTTGTTTCTCGTGGGGTCTTGAAATGTTACTTTTTAAAAAATTCCCACTGTTTATGTATTACGAGGTATTATTAATAGCTACAATAATTAGGCAGCGGATTTCATAATATTTTTTCCACATTACTTAATTTGTGGACTTTCAATTAACTCTTCGATATTTGAAAAAATGTTACTTTTTCTTCGCCACTGTCTATTTTATAGCCATTTCGCCTATACGCAAAGGTGCCCCTATGTATATTCCTCGCACTCCATATGAAAATGTTATCAATATTTGTACCATGGGGCAAATTAGAGCCTTAAGGTTAAAAGATATCACTGTTATAGAAAACACTAAATAGCCAAAAAGTACCAAATATGTCCCGAGCTATGACGTTTCTCTACATACTTAATATCGAAAGTTGTTCGAACTTTTTTTCTAGAAAAATATATGCTCGAAAATGTTTAACAAAAATACATCAAGTTTTGTCGAATCCTGTATTAGCAAACCTGCGAAACATAAAACCCAGTACGTAACCTCCTAAAGCGGTCTATACATGGACATTTGTGTAGGACCAAAATGGCATCGCTAACCAAAATCTAGCAGGCTCTTTTACATGGCTAAGTAATCCTTCTGCAATATGTACCCTAAGTGTGTTTACTTTACCAGTATTCATGTTTTTTTACTCCTAAGGGATATTATCGGTTTTCCTAACAGTTAACAGATTGGATAAGTAGGCAATTGCAGCAAGATAAATTCTTAGCTATGAGACTTAAAATAGAATAATCATATGGGCAATTCTATATCTGTGCGCTAGGAAATAGGGCAATCACAGTTAATCTTATCTCTGAGATATGTTAAACGTTTTATAAAAAATGTCAATGTCAATGTTCAATTAAATTAAACATGGAGATTTGCTCCGTCCTCATGTGATATAGCCATCACATTTACTCTTGTTGTAAAATAGGTATACTATTGTGCGGTGGTTCGTCTACTTATCGTCACTCTTTTGACAACGGTATGTACTTCATACTGTATTATTTAGAACATTTTTAAGTACTTGATTTTATTCTAGTCAATAGTTTTTTATAGCACTGAGTAATAATAGCGTAATGAAATTTTGCAGTATTGAGTATCGTATAATAAAATTAAACTAGATTTTTCAAAAATATTTGTCTTGCATAATATTAGTTCTTAAAGTTTCATGTTTTCATTAAATTTTCTTGTTTTTATAAAGTATAAAATGAAATACATCATACATTCGAACTTTTTACAGTATTCGTTTCGAAATTTCAGACTCGGCTCGTCTGGAAACATCTTAGTCCTACTGTAAAGATATATTTACCGTACTGTTAACGTAAATAATTATTACTGGTTAATAGGATTACAGAACGATAAGAGAGATCTTACCGTTCAGCGAACAGTAAGTGGAATTCATATTCTAGGGACACACCTAAGAAAGTTTTGAGTATTTTTATTAATAATGACATATTTTGTTAGTCTATTTCTTATCTCTAAGGGTTCAGCTAATTGCAAGTGTCTACTTATCTATTCTGTATATTGTTAGGTAAAGCGAAAATATCCCTGTAGGAGCACAGGGTACAAGTCCTAGCAATGTTTCATTCACAATGTTTCAACACTACATTCTTGGTGATCAATCACATAGCAACCTGACGTTAAAACAGTGCCTTCGGCGCTTTTATCTGGCTGTTGATACCTAAATATAATAATATTCGAAGAAAACAAAACAAACTGTGATGTAAACAAAAACGAATAAAAGCATTTTTCACTGAAATATATCATAATCTTACGAAATTAATATTCTGGTGTTATTTTTTTTCATGCAGCGTGGTAGTAAATCATGTATCTCTATAACAGGAACTTCTTTAACAGAAAGTGGAGTCATGTATAGGAATAGAAACGTCATCTCTTGTTACTATCGTAATTGCTTCCTAGTACTTATCAATGTTTTGACAAACGCCCCATTCACATCCCAGCATGACATTTTACTCATAGGTGTCCTGGCGATTCTTCCAAAATAGAGAGAAGAGAGAGTCTAACGTCATCAAAATAATTTACCAATTAAAGATATTGAAACATAGAGGGTTTGCAATATCGTAATTGTAGTTTTAAAGAGAAAACAAATCACCACAATACAAGTTTAAAAATTAATTACAGAGATATGATTTTTAAAAACAATATCCACAGAAACTTCTGTGTAAACATCAGCTACCAATTCGCATTTGCAAAATCTCATAAAAAACGAAATAATCAGTTGTTTGGAAGTAGTAAAAATGAATAGAACATTCTTGTTGTTCAATTATAAAGCAACGTCACATTAAAACAAAGAGTTAAAACACTTTTTCAAAGAGAGCATTTAGCATGTCAAGAAACTGATCTATTTTATTACAATTTATTTCCTCCAGATATTTCATTATCGTACCTCATAACGGGCACTTTACGTTAAAATTAATTTTGTTGAATAAAACCCATCTGTCTAAGGTGTGCTTGTGAGTTACTAGCTTAGTGTTAACGTAACTAATGAGACAAAATGTGGATAGAGACATAAGTAACAAACAATTTGACCTCGAAAGATCACCATAAACTTGGTGCAGAATTGATTATCTCATAATTGCAACTCTACTTTAAATGTTAAAAACAAACTAAACAAGAGACTCATTTAGCACACCTACTATATAAGATCTAGCTTCGCTTAGCGAACTCGCATATTAATAAAAATGCAAAAAAAATCTAGACTGGGATTAAAACAGTCATTAAAATACTTCCAGCCGTTTAGGACATGAACTTTTATAAATTCGTAAACTTTTATGTGCTCTTTTTTTTGCATCTTTAAGGCTAAGTTTTTGTTTTAATTTCAGAAATTAAAGACTGTCATGGAGCGCTCTGAAAAAATTCCCTCTGAAACGTTTGAGTCTCAGCATAACAAAAATCCTCCTAATCGACTCTACGTCCCCAACATAGAACACGACATGCAATTGCCAGGAACCACTGACTACAATTTACCAACTCCGCCTGAAAGAGAGTATTCCCAGCGAACAACTTCCCACAAAGATTTAGGGGACTATACACCTTTTTACAACGAAAATTTAAGGTTTCAATTTGATGGAGATACCGAGAACCACAGGCTGACCGAAAAGGGTTTAGAAGAGCTAATGGAGTACAATAAGACTCAAGACCAGTCACCCTTCAGCTCCATGTATGATAACAACCAAGATGGAATTATTACACACATTCATCATCAAAAACAAATTTCATATGCTCAAAGTGAAGGTTATCACAGTTATGTCTCAAGCACCGATTCAACTTCTACTCCATTTTTGGATAGGCTGAGACGTGATAGTCATGCATTAGTATGTCAACAACCTTCGCCTTCAGTGTGGGAGGAAGAGTCTCGGCGAGAAGGAAGAGATAGTGTTGTAACCACTAGTTCTGGAAGTGCATCGTCAAGTGATACACTTAAATGGCATGGTAAGTGTTATGCTTTAAGTTGTGGTAGTAATTGGTTACATTATCAATAATGTACCTATACGCCGAATGCAGATGTTATAATTACGTTACTGTGACTAATAAAGTTAAAAACTGGCAAGAAAAGTTAACTTTGTCTCAGAAATTACATTACCACAAAAGACAGAGCTCTGTAGTATTTCGTAAATCGATCCAAAAAAAACAACCTTCGTCTTTGCCCTGGGGTCCTCTGGATCTTGAGACTACGTCTTTAATCTTCCTTATAATTGTGTAAGGGTCCAAAAGGTCCAAACTTAGCCAAGTTTGGCTAAGTTTGGGCGACTTTTGCACTTTTCGTCGCGGATTGTATAGCCAGACCAAGACACCTTCCTGGAAACCTTGAGAGGCAGCTAGCAACTCAATCTTGCGTTGGCTTATCATGCGTTCGCGCTCGTGCATCACTGGCAAACCGCAGTTTACTCCAGACTTGCCCAATGTTAAGTCTCTCCTTTAGATCTTCCCCAAAATTCTCATAGTTGAGAGAATCTTTTTCCGGTTTTCCGTACATTACATCCGACGGAAGCCTTATTTATTTTCGCCTTATTTGCTTTTACCGGTATATAACTAGAGGCTTCGTGTATCGAGCCTCGATACGCCATCAGCATGAGACGTAGATGTCGGTCCCAATCACGCTGATGATCTATTGTTGATATATCAGATGTTGTTTCATGGTCCAATTAAATTTCTTCACCATCCCACACGAATGTGGATTTAAAGGAGTTGTCCTGATCTTGCAAATTCCGAGAAGTTTCATGCCTTCTGATAAACCGTCAAAGTTACGGCCTTCATCCGAATGAAGTTTAAGATACACTCTACATCTGCAGAATATCTCATTTACCAGCATCGTTGCCACAGTTGTTGTTTCTTGATTAGGAAGGGCGTATGTTTTAGGCCATTTGGTGAAGTAATCTATGGGGACCAAGACGTATTTGTTGCGTGACTCAGTCTGTGGAAATAGTCCAGCGAAATCAATTGCTTCTCCCTCGAATGGGGCACCTATACCCTATTTCATTATTTTCTGCATCTCAGGAGGTTGTGTCATGTGATATGTAATGTGCCGACCTAAAAATACAGTATTTCAGAAAGGTGCTAACAAACTTTAGGGGGTTTTAGAGGACGCCAAGTCATTCAAATTTTGTTTGTAAACTCCTATCCGCAAACGCACCGTTTTCGAGATACAGGGGTGTTAAAGAAATATTTCATTTATAAGTTTTTGGTAATATTTCAAGGACTAATTGAGATAGACAACTGAATTTTTGTACACGTTTTACCATTACTTGGACGTACTTTATAAGTGTTAGAGCGCGCTTTTTTATGTGCCACTGGCGTAGATTTTGGTGTCGTCTCGGATTATTTTGCCTCTAACGACTACGCCACCGGAAAAAATTGCAATTTGGAAGGACATTGTGAAAGACCAATACTTTCTACATAGAAAAGATACTCTTAGTCAAAAGCGCTAATGTTCGGCGTTTTTGTGTTAATTGGAATTTTATGATCAAAAGCATGCAGCAAAAATTACCTGGAAAATTTCATGGAAGTTCAAAGTAAAAAGTTCAAGAATTAGGATTTCAGGACTATCAATCAAGACAACAATTTTGCCAATGGTTTCTTCAACATTGTGCTTTAGAACGGGATTTTGGTTCGGTCTTTATGTTTTGATGAAGATGAATGTTGTTTCACTAGAGACGGATTTTTCAATAGCCATAACAGTCACATATGGGACGATCATAATCATCTTGCCACTTGGATTAGAGCAAATCAGCATACATGTGCTATTAATATGTAGGCTGGAATTATAGGCGACTTTCTGATTGGCCTGTACTTGCTTCCGCCTCGATTAAATCGCAACATTTACCTCGACTTTTTGCAAAAATGGAAACCGTTCCTTTGAACGTTCGGCGTATAATATGGTTTCAACATGACGGTGCTCCGTCACATTTTACCCGATCCGTGCAGGACCATTTAAATCAGATATTTCCTGATAGATGGATTGGGCTAGGAAAACCTGTACATTGGCCAGCACGAAGCCCAGACTTAACCCCGTTGGATTTCTTTTTGTGGAGTTATGTCAAGTCCTTGATTTATGAAACTCCTGTTGTCAACCAAGAGGAAATACTAGGAAAAGTGATGGCAGCATGTTTCTCTATTCAAGAGACATCATACATATTCCAACGGGTGCATCACTCCATGATTCAACGGGCAAATTTATGCACTAAGTCGGCATTTTGAGCCACTTTTGTAACTAGTTGTATAAAAAATATTAGTTTAATTTTTTTGTTGCTTTACCCATCTTCTTCGTCACAAAATACCATTTAACTCAGAAACGGCGTACATTAGCGCTTTTGACTAACAGTACCTTTTTTGTGTAGAAAATATTGGCCTTTCACAATGTGCTTCAAAATTTTATTTTTTTTTAAGTGGCGTAGTCGTTATAGGCAAGACAATCCCAGGCGAACCCAAAATCTAGACCACTGGCCCAACAAAGGCGCGTTCTAACACTTGAAGGACGTTCAAGTAATGAAAAAACGTGTATAAAAGTTCAATTGTCTATCTCGACTAGTCCCGAAAATATAACCAAAAAACTTATAAAAGACATATTTCTTTAACACCCTGTAACTCGAAAACGGTGCGTTTGCGGATAAGGGTTAATAAGCAAAATTTATATGACTGTGAAGTATTTCACGGCCGGTCAAAAAACAGCCTAATAGATATTTATTTTATTAGGAGTATAAGTTATACTTTATGTGACGGAGTGTGAAAGTTTAAACGCCGAGCGTAGCGAGGCGAATTAAGTTTACACGAGTCATATAGAGTAGCTTATACTCTGAATAAAATACAATATTTTATTTTCAAACAATTAATGCATATAATGCAGGAAATGTAACTGTTAATTCCACTCAATCCCATTAAAAAAACAACATCTCCTAATTTTAGTTTGCTTTGTATCCATAACTACCGTGTAACACCAGCTGACATTGATGTCTCTAAAGTAAATTTGATGACAAGATATGTTTGTCAGGTTTTCGTTTTTGTGAAGGTATTTTAAATTAAGTTCGAAGCCGATTAAATAGCAATATGTCAGATATAGAAGAAACAAGTTTACCAACTACGCCACCGAGAGTGGCTGCAGTGGCGAAATCAGCAGTTTATTTTTCATATTTTTCCTTAAGCGGCGTATAAGTGTTAGCGGCAGACATTATCAAAAACGATGAAGGCAATGGTCGAAGTAATCTCCCGTGCTTCCCGACGTTGACTGATTCGACTGTGGTGAGCTACGTGGTATTTATTCCCCCACCGTCGCCCTGCAGTGGAGAGATTGGGGTGGGGGTAGGGGCGGCGTGGGGTTTCGACACACTTTAAGTACGTCTTAGAACTCGCTTCCAGGCCGCATTTAGAAACGTAATTTCTTCCTTCCTGTTGAAATTGTTGTCGTGTTTAAAGATCTCAATGGCCCATTGAGATTAGTTAGACTCGGATAGAAACGCTGCGATTGATATAAGATATCCACCTCGTTGAAAAGGATGTCGTGACCTTTGGAGAGAGCGTACTCTGCTACTGCTGACTGTTGTGTGTGTCCCAGCCTGCAACTCCTCTTAGGTTCCGTACTCCTCGTGTTGACACTGCGTTTTGTGGTGACGATGTATATCAAGCCACAGCTGCATGGAACTCGGTAAACTCCGGGTGCCGATAGGGGATCTCTGCGGTCTTTGGCCGATCTCAAGCTCTGTAGTATTGTACAAGTGGGTTTGAAGGCAGTTTTAACAATATTCTCTTCCAGTAGCCTGCCAATCCTGTCAGTTACTTTGTGGATGTATGGTAGACTAGTCCATCCGCGCTGTTCTTCATCATTTCCCGTTGTTCCTTCTTGGCGCTCTACATTCCTTGGACGGACGGCCCTATCGAATTCGTGCATTCTGTATCCATTCCAACCAAAGGCTCTTGCCAGATGCTTCATTTCCCGTTCCAATTCAGCCGGCTCACAAATTCTCTTGCGCCTCACAGACAGAGTCTTTATTGTCTGTGGATTTTTTCGCTCCTTTTCTGTCTGGGATGACGATTTGATCCGATATTGAGGTATCGGTCAGTGTGTGTTGGTTTTCAATAAACGGTGTGCGCAAGCTTTCAATTCGGCCTCCTTGATACCAAAACATCAAAAAACGGTAGGCGTCCTTCCTTTTCTATCTCCATAGTGAATTGAATTTTTGGGTTGATAGAGTTGAGGTGTAAGAGGAACTTTTGAAGTTTGCCTGGCTTCAAATACCAAAGGTGACGTCCTCGTATCGGAACCAGCACTTCGGTCTCTTATTTTCCGTTGCCAATGTCTTGGCCTCAAAAATTTTCATAAAATCGTTGGCTATTACTGAACTGAAAGGGGCTGCTCATAGCTACACAACCATCAGTTTGTTCGTAGAAATCTTCCTTCTATTGAAAATACGTAATGTAATGTACAAATTCAGGAAAAATCCATTTTTCAAGCAAATGCAAAGACCAAGCTATAGGAATGTTTAATAGTTTTTGACAGAGAATTAATTTTGCATCTAATGATACTATAAAATACAGGGTGTCGAATTTAAATTAAACGGGTTATTACTGTTTTAAGTTTGTAATAATTTAGTGTTCAGTTATTGACATTCGGTACACAGTAGTAAATATTTAATAATACCGCAAAAAATTCAATATAGTAGTAGCCCACCAGCCAATTTCGGTGGTTGAAAAGAAATCAAGTGCTGAGATTTTAAACATTCAATTTAATGCTGTATTTTCACAAAATCACGAATATCTGAAGAACGGTACGGTTTATATGCGATAAACCTTAATAAAAGTACCTTTATTTTTATCCGTAGATACCAAAAATACCTTAATATACTAGGTGTTTCGTTTAAAAAAATACAACTTTAATCAGTTTTATACTTTTGGGACCACCCGTATACAATGTCAATAATTTTGAAATGTACTTTCCCATCCATTTCATATACAAAACTTTTTTAAAATCTAAAAGTATGGGCAAAATCTTCCGTGTCGAATAACGTGAATCACCCTGTATATTGGCATAAAGGTTGTTAGTTTTGAGCCTAAGTTAGTAATCTTACGAGTACTGGTGATGGCCTGTAACTTGTTGTATTGGGTGACTTGTGACCACAACGAAAACTTGAGCCCAAAAAAAAAGCTACGAAGGAAAACTGTTTAAGCCGCTGTTATACATGTGGAAGGCATAAGATTTAGATTTCTATAAAAGAGAAAGGAATACTATTATTGATATTAAGTTAAAAGCAAGTAAACGTTTCCAATTCAGTTTTACCTCCCTAGTAAGGTAATATACAAAGAAATATTTATTAAAATAAGTAAGAAAATAATAAAACACTAAAATTTAACCCAAATATGTAAGCAATATGCTTATATTTCGAATTCAATCATAAGCAAAAATTCGATAAATTAAAGCGAACTAAATTACAATTAAAACGAAGGAGGGGAAGGGATCAAGAAAACAAAAAGGTAGCAAAATGTATCAAACACAAGTTACCTGCAAACGTAGATGTTCTCCGAGAGAGAGTAGCAAATACTTTTGCAATGATAAACCGAAATACACTTGGAAGAGTGACAAGAAGGGTGTTAAAGAATTGCGAAAAGTGTCGTCGAGTGAACGGAAGGCATTCTGAGAATTTGCCAGATTAGGATTATGTTGCGTTCATTGTCAATTTAGGATTTTATTACATTCTTTACATTTTGTAATAGTTCAGAATTTTCATTTAACGTAGTTGTAATAATGATCAAATATCTTCAAAATCCAAACCAAATTATGCGAGAGCAAGACGTACATTAGGTACACTTTTTTGTCTTTTTTGTTTTCGAAAATTAATAATGGTTTTCTATTTTACATATGAATAAAAACTTGACATTTAGAAAACAAAAAAAAACAATTAGGCAATTTGTTTTAATTAGTTTAGAGATATGTTTTAAAGACAATTATATTGAATGAGTACCATTTTGTTTTTTACGGCAAATGGCTGCCAAAGTCAAGGCCAACTTAGAAAAAACAATTTTTTGGCTTTTTTCACATTAGAACAAAATATTTTCATAAAGTGTTATACATCATTTTAAAGCAAAAAATGTGCTCTTTTCAACAAGATGAAAAAACAAAATGGCGACCGTAAGAAAAAAAGAAGTTGATGATGGTATCTCGAAACCGAAACGTCAGAATTGAAAACGTCAGAATTGCACAGGAAGATGCTCCTTGAAAAGTTGCTCTAACAATGTTTGTGCCGAATTTTGAAATTTTTCAAATTAGAGAAAATACAGCACTTTTTCGAAAATGCACGTTTTTGGTTTTTCGGTTATAACTATAACTCAAAAACAAAACGTTATTAAAACGGTGTTGTATTGCCCATTAAATTCCCTAAAACATTCCCCATTTAACCTTTGCAGTACCTCTTACCAGAAGCGAGATCCCTGTATAGAGAATCGAATCTTGGACACACTGTATAAGCATAATCTGAATCGATGGATAAACTGGGAAGCCTGTAATCATTCTCTGCTCAAAGAAATTGTGAATCTAGCCAGAAAACACAAAATGAAAGTGAACTAATTCTTGAGAAGATCGCCCTAGATGAAAGCTGACAAAAGTGGATTCAAAACAAGGCAAAGGAGGTAAATGCTAATCACAAAATCGACTAGTAAAGCCAGAATCATTGAATTTAAGTTTAAGTCCTCTCGAGAGCCAATGAATGAAACCAAAGGAGTAAGTGCAGTCTCGACAAGGCATATATAATCGAAATTTAACAATGAACAAGGTACTGTAGGGCTTCAATAAACCTGATAGAAAAATGTAATCATCTGTGCTTAGCGTCCTTTATTTACTAATGTGAACGTTTGGATAGTAGGTGTAGGACAAGAAGCCACTTCACTTTTTTGAAATTGCCAACGTTTCGACCTTTATTTGAGGTCTTCCTCAGGGCTTTTTCAATCAGAGAAGCTTGTCGTGAAATTTCAAAAAAGTGAAGTAGCTTCTTGTCCTACACCTACTATCCAAACGTTCACATTAGTAAATAATACCCAAACGTCCACATTGAAAAATGTAATATTCTTTCATAACAATATAAGGAAAGCGTAGTGAGAATAATGACCGTGACAATGTACTTGTCAAAGGAAAAGATGGCATAACTAAACTAACGTCAACTTAATTTACCCAACCTCCTAAGGGAGAAATTTAATTTCGAAAGGGAGGAAAATTTGAAAGGAAAAGGTATGTAGCATCGAAGTTTTGATCAAAGCTTACACTTTGACATCAAGACTAGTCTTCTCTTTTAAAAGATGTCAATACAACCAGGGTAAATCCCTGTATGGGTCTATATCGATATAGGTACCACTGAATTTCGCAATATTTTCTTCTATTATGAGTAGCAGGGTGTCTACTGAGTAGATTAAAAGAAGATAAAATGTGGATGAACCATGTTTAACATCAAAAAATGAATCACAAAGCAGCCAATTTATCACACTTTACTATGCTAAAACTCTGCCCTCTATCATTCGCCATATATAGCATTGATGATCGTTGCGCAAAATTAAATGTTTAAAAGAATAGATGCCATTACACGCAAAATGTAACGGAAAATAAGAAAATAAAGAAATAACAGAACTAAACTAACCTGAACTCACCTAAACTAACCAAAACTAACATAAACTAACCTGAACTAAACTAAACTAACCAAAACTAACCTAAACTAATCAAATCTAACTTGAGCGGATAACAGACTAGGAATAAGGTCTAAAAGTCCATCATACATGATTAGAGATGAGATTAGGTTATTTTTCATTGTATTATACAAAGTAAAATACATTGTATTGTTGCGAACTCAGGGTTCAATAATTCCAGTGTAACGATTTAACACGAAAACCGTATTTATTTGTCCCACAAATACACACAGGTACAATTCGCCTTCTAAATAACTCACTACTTAACACTTATAGCCTTCTATTATCGTTTCGTACTTTCGCTTACTTATAGCTCGATTAAAATAAGACTACTCTTAACCGCGCGCTCTATGCGCATTTTATACACAATCCTAAAATTACAGAAAAACCTAGAAAGTTCTTGATAGGAATTCTTGAATAATTTCACATAAAAAAAAGGTTGGAAACAACTGCCTTCTAGATTAAACCGAGCAATAAATCACTCGTGTCAGCCATGACGCAGAGCGGATAGGTCGCGAAGCTCCACCAACCACACACGCGTTGCCCCGCCTCCCATGCGGCGTCGCTGCGAATCGTAACATTGCCCTCCTCCTAAGGCTGTTCGTCTCGAACAGATAGAGTTCCATGGTATCGTGCTAATCGATCCAAATGAACGACCTTCATCTTTGACCTGGGGGTCCGCTGGATATTATGCACCACATTATTAATCTTCTTTATAATTGTATAAGGTCCTTCCCAATTTTGGTTAAGTTTGGGCGACTTCCCCACCTTTCGCCGCGGATTGTATAGCCACACCAAATCACCATCCTGGAAGCCGCGGGAGTTAGCTAGTAAGTCATATCTTGCTTTGGCTCGATCACTGGATATCCGCAGTTTATTCCTGACTTGTTCATGAACATTGTTAAGCCTCTCCTTAAGCTCCTCCACAAAATTCTCAGAGTTGAGCGACTCTGTTTCTGGTGTTCCATACATCAAATCTGCAGGAAGCCTCATTTCTCTTCCGAACATCACTTTCGCCGGAGTATAACCAGTGGCTTCATGCGTAGAGCCTCGATATGCCATCAACATGAGAGGTAGATGTTGGTCCCAATCACGCTGATGATCTGCCACCATTTTAGACAGGTAATGTTCCATGGTCCGATTAAATCTCTCTACCATCCCATCCGACTGTGGATGCAAAAGAGTTGTCCTGGTCTTGCGAAAACCGAGAAGTTCCATGACCTTCTGGAAAACAGCCGATTCAAAATTTCGGCCCTGATGAGAATGTAGTTCGAGGGGGACTCCAAATTTGCAGAACATTTCATTTACTAGCACCGTTGCCACAGTCGTTGCTTCCTGATTAGGCAGGGCGTATGCTTCAGGCCATTTAGTGAAGTAATCCATGGCGACCAAGATGTATTTATTGCCTGACTCAGTCTGAGGAAATGGTCCCGCGACATCAATTGCTACCCTCTCGAATGGAGCACCTACAGTGTACTGCACCATTCGGCCGCGTGATCTTGTTCGAGGTTCTTTTGTGGCACAACAAACTTCGCACTTGCGGCACCAAGATTCGACGTCTTCAAGATAATTCACCCAGTAGAACCGCTCTTTAATTTTGGCCAAGGTTTTATTGACCCCAAAATGACCTGCACTGGTTCCGTCGTGCATTTCCTGTAGTACATCCGATCTTCTGCTACCAGGAACAACCAACTGACTGACTACGGTCTTGCCATCCGGACTCTCCCACGCTCTCTTCAGTAATCCATTTTCTATTTTAAGAGAGTGCCACTGGGCCCAGAGCCAGCACCTTCAGGTGTGGACTTTTACCAGCAATTTCTTGCCATTCTGGTCTCTTGTCGTCAGTTCTCGCAGAGAGGATGGGTCCAATATCTGGATCATTCATTTGTTCTTCTCGAAGCGCCTGTGTGGTCCAGCCGTCGTTTACTTCCACCTACGTTCTCCGTACAGAAGGAAGTCCCTCACGCTGCTCAGTTCTTTGCCGACAATCTTTTTTACACGGACGCCTAGACAATGCATCGGCATTTCCGTGAGACTTTCCTGGTCGATGTTCAATTTGGAAATCGTACTGCTGCAGGCGCTCTATCCATCTGGCTATTTGACCTTCAGAGTTTTTCATCTGTAACAACCATTTCAAGGCTCCATGGTCAGTTGTAATCAGGACCCTTTTTCCATATAAGTAGCGATGGTAATGTTCGACTGCTTTAACGATGGCCAACAGCTCCTTTCTAGTGACGCAATAGTTTCTTTCTGGCTTACTTAAAGTCTTACTGTAGTACTCAATGACCTTCTCTTGCCCGTTTTGTCTTTGAGAGAGTACTGCACCTAGACCACAGTTACTTGCATCCGTGTCCAAAATAAAGAGTCCGTCCTTTATAGGGTAAGCCAAGATCGGACTAGAACAGAGGGCAGCTTTAAGCCTTGTAAACGCTTGCCTGCAATCGTGGTTCCACAAGAACGGTGTTTTCTTTTCCGTTAATTTGTGCAGCGGTTTTGCGATGTCGGCAAATCCCTCTACGAATCTCCTGTAGTAAGTACATAGTCCCAAAAAGCTCTTTACTTCATGTGTGTCTCGGGGAACTGGCCAATCTTTAATGGCAGATATTTTACTTTGGCTAGTTTTAATGCCCCAAGTACTCGACTTGCTTTTGGAATAGGCTGCATTTCTTGTAGTTTAACTTCAGGTGAGCATTCCGTAACTTGTTGAAGATTTCTCTTAAATTCTTCAAATGCTCGTTGAAATCACGTCCCATGACAATTATGTCATCTAAGTATACCAGGCAAGTTTTCCAAGTCAGCCCCCTCAAGACAAGTTCCATTAGTCGCTCGAAAGTTGATGGAGCATTGCACAATCCAAAAGGCATAACAGTGAACTGGTATAGCCCAGAACCAGTAGAGAATGCAGTTTTCTCTTTGTCTTCGGGAGCAATCTTTACTTGCCAGTACCCACTTTTTAAATCTAGAGTGGCAAACCACTTTGATCCCGATAAAGTTGCTAAGGTGTCGTCTATACGTGGCAATGGGTAGCTGTCTTTCTTGGTCACATCATTAAGTTTCCTGTAGTCAACACAGAACCGCGTTGAACCGTCTTTGTTCTTAACAAGAACCACAGGCGACGACCATGGACTAGATGATTCTTCTATGACGCCCTCCTTTAACATTTCATTCAGCAAACTGTTAACTTCTTGTTGTTCAGCCAGAGGAACCCTTCGTGGGTGTTGTCGTATTGGCTGGGCATCTCCTGTGTTGATCTTATGGACAACTAAATCAGTTTGACTGTCATTGCTCTTGAAGTTGAACATATCAGATTCATCCATAGCAAATTTTATGGCAGACTGAAGTTGTTCCTTTGACAGGTGACTCCAATGTCGTTTGAAAGCATCAATAACTTCTGGGGAAGCTTGGTTAGAAGATTTATTGTTGGATGTCTCTGTTTCGACACAATTGCATACCCATTGCACAGGCTCATAATTGGCAAGAACTGTTCCTTCTTTGAGCTTGATGGTCCTTTCTCCAATATTGGCAACTCGTACTAGCATAGTCTTCTTCGTATCGGTCAAAGTTCGGGCTACCATGATTTGAGTCGTCAAATCCAGGTTAGGTTCTATAAGTCCTATGGACCAACCAGGATCATTTTCAGAAATCACTGTGATAATTTGTTCTGAATTTGGAGGAATTTTCACATCTTCGTCTTTCCTGCTCTTCCTTCTGTTCTAGATAACGTCTTTCCTGTATTTGATCACGTTTTTCCAGCTCTTCCTTCTGTTGTTGATAACGTCGCTCCTGTACTTGATCACGTCTTTCTTGCTCTTCTTTTTGTTCTACATAACGGCGCTCCTGTACTTGATCACGTTTTTCCTGTTCTTTCCTCTGTTGTTGTATAAGGGACAGCAGGGCGGCAAGTTCATCCTCCATCGCTTGATGCTGGCTTCTGGTCACTGGCATAAACACGTAATGTTCAGCAATATTAGTCCTCAAATTCCCACTGGAATCCCACTTCTGACACAAATTGTTGCGAACTCAGGGTTCAATAATTCCAGTGTAACGATTTAACACGAAAACCGTATTTATTTGTCCCACAAATACACGCAGGTACAATTCGCCTTCTAAATAACTCACTACTTAACACTTATAGCCTTCTATTATCGTTTCGTACTTTAGCTTACTTATAGCTCGATTAAAATAAGACTACTCTTAACCGCGCGCTCGATGTGCCTTTTATACACAATCCTAAAAATACAGAAAAACCTAGAAAGTTCTTGAATAATCTCACATAAAAAAAAGGTTGTAAACAACTGCCTTCTAGATTAAACCGAACAATAAATCACTCGTGTCAGCCATGACGCAGCGCGGATAGGTCGCGAAGCTCCACCAACCAGACACGCGTTGCCCCGCCTCCCATGCGGCGTCGCTGCGAATCGTAACAGTATTATACAGTATTAAATTCAAAAAAATGGCGGGAATTTTTTCACTACTGGATTGGGATAAGAGCGTAAAAGCGAGATCTTATTGCATTTAAAAATTAACAAAATGATTAGTTTTATTTAGAGTATGTATGATTTTTTCTTTAGGTTAAGAGTAACCAGGGGGACCCACTCAGCCCACTCTCAACGCAGGATTCAATAGCCATTATTTTCAAAATGTAGTTCTAGTTCAAACCCGTTTACATTACATGGCTTTTGTCCCAAATAAATACCTATCTAAAATAATGCACGCATGCTATTAAATGAGTGGGCATTTATATGGCCTCTTTCCGATTCTGACAAATCCTTCTTAGGATAAATTTGCAGGTGCCTCACCATTCCATAGTAATTTTTTGCAAATTGCTTTGAGCAGAATTTTGCACTTTTTTTCGGAATTGTTATTATTTGGTTGAACGACAAAATATTTTTGTATTATTGGCCAAATTTGCCAGGCCTTCCCATTTTTACTATATCATACCCTTTTACTTCACTACTAGTACTAATGATAAAATACCATTTTTTTTTATAAAAAAATAAAAAAAATGGACGAAAATTAAAAAATGAAATCATTTATATGTCATTCAAGTCATATGTCATTCTCCTACAGGGTTGTCTACTCTTCACAGTGTTGTCAGTATTTGTATAAAATGAAGAGATTAAATACATACCTTATTAAACGGTATAATACAATGTATAATACATGTGTATTATACACTTTCACTTTACTATACATGATCGATACAACTCTGATGGTAATGGCAACTGGCAACATTGCATCGAGACGACCGAGCGTAACGAACGATATGAAAGTATTGAGTGTTGCCTAGTTCAGAAGGACGACAAACAGAAGCAAGAATATAGAACTAATACGCTTATAGAAAACATGATTTTCCGTCATTAAATATGGTTCATCCACATTTTTTTTTCTTTTGATCCACTCAGTACACCCCCTGCTACTCACAACATAAGAAAATATTGTGAAATTCTGTGGTACCTATATCGATATAGAACCGAATGTGCATAGGATTTAGTAAAGAGCACAAACTAGTGGAAACCATAAGCAGCTTTCATTAAGGGCTGATGAGCGAGCAAAAAGTATGAAGCATGAAACCCAGATCAGGGTCAGGCTTCTCAAATCTTTGTAGCACTAGCAGATGACGTCCATGATATTGGTCAATAAATTACAAGAATTACATACCATTTTGTGGAATGGATTGCACTCACTAACTTGCAAGCTCTGGAGTTTGCGCTAAATGCATATTATCAGGGATCATAGTTCATAGTATCATAGTTTACGAATTACACGAGACACGAGGATAGTCCCTGTTCTGCCATGAAGTCCAACGGCCTAGGGCCCTGCCCCTAGACGAATAGACGTCAACCACTCTAACCACTTTGCCAGATCCATATATACGTACTTTTACCATTATTTTGCCCGCTGCCCCCTTTTACTACTCTTTTGTATTTTTGCTCATGCTGACTCCAAGAATATGACGTATAAATATCGAGTATTGAAGTGAGAAGCTTTTTTTTATTTTTACAATTTACGAAATTGTAAAACACGAACCATAACCATAACAACAAAGAAAAACGAAGCAAAACTCCAGATAGACTGATGCTTGTTCCGCCTTGGAGTTTGTAAACGAATTTGGCCATAAACTGGAATTGACATTGATCTTAAAAGTAAAGTTAAAAGTAAATCTTATCACATAATATAGTATAAAATACACGTTCCATAACGCCATTGTCGCCCTCATCCATTGCCTACTTGGATTCCTGCGCCAATGCGCTGTGTTATGAAACTTGTATCTTAATATACTACTTATAATATAGAAAATGCACTTGATAATATGTAAAAATACGGCAACAACTAAATTTCAATGACACTTTTTAACTAATTTGTTTTGACAACATGTAAACAAACAAACGCTATCGATGTTACTGGAAAAATTCCATTGCATAGGTTGTTGCCAAAAATAAGTGAATGGATAATACAGTCGGTCAATAACAACGACGAGATAATGAAGTCGGATCCTTTTCTGTTGAGCATTCTAATTGCGTCATACTTTCTTTGCAGGATCAATGAGCGATGTGTCGGTTGCCAATAGTTCCTGTACATACCTTGCTGATCAGTCGAATCAGCAATTGATAGCGCACAGTGCTCGTGTTCAAACTCCCCAAAGACACCGTTCAGAAAGTGTTTTGTATATGAGCGGCGGTAGCAACAGTCAAAAAGATGAAAAGCGAGCAAAGCATCGAAGAGAGGGCACGAGGAATTCCGTTAACAAGCTGAAATTGTTTCCCGTGGAGACTTCCTTCGTTAAAGATCCAGCGGGAGAACATCCTCTTCATAAATCCAATAGTAGGATAAATAATAATTCGAAGAACAGGTAAGGCTATATATTTATATATTTTTTTTTGTAGTTTTATCCCATGCTAAATATTTGGGTATTAATGCTGTAATGTCCAGCACTACAAGAATAATGCTACTTATGCGCCAATAACCTTTATATTTATAACTATTTTTTCTTTAATACCACTGAAAACTACCACTACCTCATAATAGTATATTATTAAACGAGCTTTTTATGATAGCCGATAGACGGGAGACTGGCGCCCCTCGCCTGCGGCTCGTGACGCAAACGTCCCCCTAAGGGAATAATGGCCATAAAAAGCGAGTATAATACTATACTTTGTGCACGGCCATTGTGTAATAATTACAAATTATAAAATCTATAAATAGTGTAAATAAAATTATTGAAATGTCAAAGTGACACTCGCGTTTGACCGCAAAACCGGTGCCACCGGTGCATTTTTTACGCTGCGGCATTTGATATTGCGTTGTTGCCTACTCCTACTGGTTGCCAAGGCAACATATATAACTTAAATGGCTAGCGGGAATAATGATATTATTTCCGCTGTTTCAACTGATATACCCCTCTGACGCTCTATGAGCCCTATTTAATTTTTGCCAACAAGCTGAATATCAGTATATTATTAAGTGGTCGTGGACAAATAATATTTATTCCTCAGGTAGTACCAGTAACATAGGGTTTTACTTTGACAGCTCGTCAATTATGACGCTAGTTCCGGGAGTATGCTATTTTCTTTTCATATTCGCGGGCGGTAAAGTTCATCTTGTATCTGAGCAGATTTGGAGTGCAAGTGGTAAATTTACTAGGAAACTAAAACTGCATCTACTATATACAGGATGATCCACGGTGAACTGCATCGAGTGAATATGGAAAAAACTACTCAATTAAAAATCTCAAAATTTGGAATTGTGGGTGGAGCATCCTCATCCATAGTTATTTTCCTGACAAGTGCGGAAAACGATACTTTTTCGCATGCAATTTTGAATTCGCCGCTCATAGAACACATTTTCTTCTGTGAGCGGATATAAATTATACGTATCCCAGTAAAAATCACTAATTATTTTTACAATATATTAGGTAAACGCTATATTTAAATTTAACTTTTATTATTAATTTTAATAGTAAACGAACAATTCGTGGCATTTTCAAGACGGAGTGCTGAAGTTAGCAAATAAGTTTCATCGCTTCTTTACTGAAGGCGTTCAGTGGAAGGGGATGTTGGATCAAGAAAAGTTGAATCTAATGTTTTTTTTTATTTGACAGGAGCTTAGATTGACAGCTGCAAAAATTAAAAAATGAAGAGTGAACCTGCGAAACCGGATTTTGGGGATTGCGGGTCGGAGCAACGGATAGGATTTTATTTGATACGCTTTCTCTGAATTTTGTTGAATCTTATATACCGTGCGAGTTTCTAAAATGGAATAAATTCAGTAAAAAAAAACCGTTTTATTTATTTTTTTGAAAAACGCTTGGACCCGTCGATTTATATTTTAGATTGTCTTCTTTTTCATCGATTGTTTTTTTAAATGACAACTGCTACTTTTTGTCAGTTATTTTCGTAGTGTACATCAAGTTATACATAGTAGCCAATTTTCAAATTTTTATAAAGTGCCAGTCGCAAGATAATTGCAGGAATTGTCGATGTTAATCTTTTTTGAAGAAAATCTCAACGGAGCGCGATATTTAGAATTTTCAAGAAGATGTCCTCAACAGAAATATCTGGTTTCAACAAGATGGTGCTCCTCCCTATTTTGCCAGACCTGTTCGCCAATATCTGGATGAAGTATTTCCGGACCGATGGATTGGTAGAAGAGGCCTCATTGAATGGCCACCCAGGTTACCAGACCTGACTCCATTGGATTTTTTTGTGGGGTTACTTAAAACCCAAAATTTACCAAACGAAACCTGAAAGTGTTCAGGAGTTGAAAGCACGAATAAGGCATGACGGCAGACTAATTTCCCCCGAAGCAAACGTGCAAAACGAGTTTCAGTTACGTTTAGGGTATTGCCAACTAGTGAATGGACATAATTTTGAACATTTATTGTAGAATATTTATTAATGTGAATTGATATTTGAAATAAAATAAATTTTGATAATTATCTTGCGACTGGCAGTTTATAAAAATTTGACAATTGGCAACTATGTATAACTTGATGTACACTATGAAAATAGCTAACCCAAAACTGCAGTTGTCGTTTAAAAAACAATCGATGACGTCATATCTTGAATTTGGGACAACCTGTATAATAGTTTATTTTACACCAAAGACGGCAATCTAAAATGTAAATAGACTGGTCCGAGCGTTTTTCCAAAAAATAAACGTTTTTTTTTACAGAATTTTTTCCATTTTAGAAACTCGCACTGTATAACCTTCAGCAACTGTTGTGGACTTCTAGCCTCCAAATCTTTTAATGTTAGTTATATCTTCGCATAAATTTGCTATCATGTAGTAGGTAGCTGAAGATCTCCAAAAACTGTGACTAGTATACTCTTCATGGTTAGGAAGGCCTAGATATGCAGCAATTTCTGAGGAAATTTTGCCAAAGGGTTTTACTCCTACTCATTGCACACCGCATCTTCATAAGTAAATAAATATCATCCAGAGCCTCATTCAAGAATCTTGTAATTTCACATTTAGTGAATACTTTCGCTTTTTTTGACCTTCAGCCAACGCTTTGCTTTTTCAGATACTATATTAGCTTGTAATAGCCTGGTTATATCTATTTTTTTAACTTCATACTACTCTTTGACATGGAGTATCTTGACGATAAGGTATTTGGTCTGGAAACTTTGGAGAGATTTGCAAAATATGTTAGAAACACTTTCCTTTTCAAGCTCTCCACCAGGTTTTCCTTACACCAATTTGAACAAAACACATATTCCTTTTTGTAGCGTACTGTTGACTCATGATCAGTGTAATCGCGTCCTTATGTAAATTAACTGGATGGTATAGCACGTAGAGGACAAAAAAACTCTCTGTCTTATATTGAAGAATTGAAGAAGACGTTTCGACCAAAATTTAGTCTTCTTCAAGGCTAAAAACACATGGGAAGATGCTTCAACTTACATAATTACATTAACATGTGTATAAATAAAAAGGTATATATAGTTGTTCAAAATAATTAAATTTTTCAGACGAGCTGCATGCAGAAAGTTCTTTATTTTGCATATGGTGCTTATATTCATTGATGGTCCTATTAACTAAGTATATAAGGTAATTATTTTGTTTCAAGATCATTTTAATATTGTTTTCATTCTTCGAACGATATTCAGGACTACTCAATATGTGACTTCTAAAATATAAATTTTTTATTGTTGCAATTTTGTGTGAGGACGGGTGATGAGATAAATAGTTGATGACCCTACCTGAAGCTGTAGGCTTCATGTGCCAGTCCGTTGATAGGGACCCATTATCATTCCGCCTTACTAGCATGTCCAAGAACGGTATACTACCAGCACTCTCCACCTCAAGTGTGAACTTCAATCGACAGTGGAAGTTATTGAAGTAACTAAGTAAGTGGTCAACTCGGGCCCTAGGGCAAGCCAGTAGGGTGTCATCTACGTAGAGTTTAATGAAAGGTAGCTCAAATGGTAAAAAAAAATTATCTTGAAACAAAATAATTACCCTATATCCTTAGTTAATAAGACCATCAATGAATATAAGCACCATATGCAAAATAAAGATCTTTCTGCATGCAGCTCGTCTGAAAAATTAAATTATTTTAAGTTTTCCTACATACGTGGTTTATCAGAAAGGTTAAAAAAAAACATTTTCAAGAATAAACCCTCAATGTAGAATGGCGTTTTACAACACCAGAGTGGTGGGAGCTCTCTTTTCCATTCTTAAAGACTCTACACCCACACAGTTACAATCAAACATCGTATACAAAGTCCCATGTAGTTACTGTGATAAGTGTTACATAGGACAAACAAGATAGTATTTAAAAACCCGCACTTACCAACATAAGTACGATTAGTGAACGAAATTTTTAGCTTTTTCGCAGGAAACTCTAGTTTAAAATATGCAAAAAAGCAATATTTACTAATTGGAAATTGAAAACTTAACTGCTTTCAATATTTCCAAAAATATTGCAGCGTTAAAGAGGGAAACAAACAGAAACAACTACTCCGAGGGCTAATACCCCTACCGGCATTGAATTACTCTGTTTGTTTCAAAGCTCATTTTATAAAGCAAAAAATATATTAAAATGAATTAATAAAGTAATAAAAAATCAATGCTAAAAAGCCAAAAAAATATTAAGCTTTTTGCAAAGAATATAGAACTAGAGTTTAATTAAGATATGCGAAAATGCACATGTATAATTACAATTTGGAAATTTGAAAACTTGTCTGCTTTCGGCATTTCCAAAACCTTGTAGTTATACATAAAGAAGGAAACAAATAGAAACAACTACTTCGAGGGCTAATACCCCTACCGACATTGAATTATACTATTTGTTTCAAAGCGTAAATATTATAGAAAACATACATAAAAGCAAAGATAAAATACAACAAAGTGCTCTTGAATAAAACAAACAAAAAAAAAATAACATGAAAGAGAAATTAAAGTTTCTTTTTGAAATGTGGGTCAAAGTTACTAAATGTATATGTTACGCAAAAGTACTTACTACTCTCTTTTGGACGGAGTAATTGCGTAATTACTTTCTAGAGGCGACAAACCTCAACCTCCGTCGTCAGCATCCTCTAGGAGATGACCGAAAAAGACGCGAACACATTTATTAACTTTGACACACAAATCAAAAGTGACAAGCAAAGTTATCGCAGGTATTAAAAAGCAAGGTAATAGTGAATATATAACAAAAAGGTACAAAAAACCTGATTGGCGCTATATACCATAGGTTATGAAAGTTAAAAGAAAGTTATTTTCTGCGATATATGTTAGTGAACGAAATTTTTAGCTTTTTGAAATTTGAAAACTTGTCTGCTTTCGGCATTTCCAAAACCTTGTAGTTATACATAAAGAAGGAAACAAATAGAAACAACTACTTCGAGGGCTAATACCCCTACCGACATTGAATTATACTATTTGTTGAAAAGCGTAAATATTATAGAAAACATACATAAAAGCAAAGATAAAATACAACAAAGTGCTCTTGAATAAAACAAAAAAAAAATAACATGAAAGAGAAATTAAAGTTTCTTTTTGAAATGTGGGTCAAAGTTACTAAATGTATATGTTAAGCAAAAGTACTTACTACTCTCTTTTGGACGGAGTAATTGCGTAATTACTTTCTAGAGGCGACAAACCTCAACCTCCGTCGTCAGCATCCTCTAGGAGATGAGTGAAAAAGACGCGAACACATTTATTAACTTTGACACACAAATCAAAAGTGACAAGCAAAGTTATCGCAGGTATTAAAAAGCAAGGTAATAGTGAATATATAACAAAAAGGTACAAAAAACCTGATTGGCGCTATATACCATAGGTTATGAAAGTTAAAAGAAAGTTATTTTCTGCGAAATATGTTAGTGAACGAAATTTTTAGCTTTTTCGCAGGAAACTCTAGTTTAAAATATGCAAAAAAGCAATATTTACTAATTGGAAATTGAAAACTTATCTGCTTTCAATATGTATAACTACAAGGTTTTGGAAATGCCGAAAGCAGACAAGTTTTCAAATTTCCAAATTGTAATTATACATGTGCATTTTCGCATATCTTAATTAAACTCTAGTTCTATATTCTTTGCAAAAAGCTTAATATTTTTTTGGCTTTTTAGCATTGATTTTTTATTACTTTATTAATTCATTTTAATATTTTTTTTTGCTTTGTAAAATGAGCTTTGAAACAAACAGTGTAATTCAATGCCGGTAGGGGTATTAGCCCTCGTAGTAGTTGTTTCTGTTTGTTTCCCTCTTTAACGCTGCAATATTTTTGGAAATATTGAAAGCAGATAAGTTTTCAATTTCCAATTAGTAAATATTGCTTTTTTGCATATTTTAAACTAGAGTTTCCTGCGAAAAAGCTAAAAATTTCGTTCACTAACATATTTCGCAGAAAATACCTTTCTTTTAACTTTCATAAGTACGATTGCAGAGAATACAATAGAGGAAAAAGTGAAAAAACCACTCTGGCCTGTCACTATTTTTCAACAGGCTATTCGTTCAATTTTCCAGGTGTAACCATTGTTGATCGCGAGAGTTATTATCGTAAATGGAACATCAGTGAGATGGTTCACATAAAATTAAATAACATCGTGAACTTTAGGGTTTATACTCAAAACTTGGACACACAGTATGAGCATTTTCTGAGGGTGTTCGGGACAACAAATAAAACAGTAAATGGATGAGCGGTTCCGATAAAAGTAAAGAACAACTATAAAATTAATGTGCTTCTATATAACAATAGGAGAAACATTGTACAGCAACAAAGACTTGTATTGCTAGACTGGGCACAAGACACCAGATGAGGTTTCAGTTTCAGACAACCTACTATCGAGGCGGTACAATTTTTGTTTGGTCGAATAAGGTATCTGTCCTGGGTCTGGGAGGATCGGAGGATCGTTAGTATATATATTTATTGACTATCTCCCTTCATAGAAGATAGGTGAGTCTCACCATCCTTTTCTAATGAGATTTCTCATTGTTCTCGTGGCGCTTCCTCTTTTTTGTGTTTAGTGTAGGGAATTTGATGTTAAATGGTTTGTGTCTCATATTAGAAACTATATATACCTTTTTATTTATACACATGTTAATGTAATTATGTAAGTTGAAGCATCTTTCCATGTGTTTTTAGCCTTGAAGAAGACTAAATTTTGGTCGAAACGTCGGCATTCTTCAATATAAGATAGAGAGTTTTTTTTTGTGCTCTACCTGCTATACCATTCAGGTACTGTTGACTTTGAGGGTAATAAATCTAAATCTTGAGCAGTTGTTACGACGAATTCTGGAAGTTCTTCATCCTATGAGTCCGATGACTGCATTTTGAAATATATTTCTGGGAGCAAATACTCAAATTGACGTACTTTACGTTTTGCAATTAATATGTTTACTTTGGTTGACATGGAATTAGTGGCAGGTTCAGTTGTTATACTTAAGATACAATGTTATTCAGGTTTCTTACAATGAATGTTCAATAGAATTCTCTTCAAATTTGCCAGTATGAATACTATGAACGAGTGCTGCGGGAAAGTTAATTAACTATGATAATTGCATAACATCAGTGACGGAGTAGGTAAGTCACATGAGCCCATTTGATTTTTTGTTGTAACATTAAACATACATTGAAAAATGAGTGCGAAAAACACTTTTTTCTGCACTAGTGCAAAAAATATTTTTTCTGCACTCATATGACCCAAAAAGATCTACTTTCTGCATTCATATGAGTGCGAAAAAGTATAAAATTTTGCACGCGAGTAGAAAAAAATTTAGAAAAAGATTCAGGTGGCAGCAGTTTTAGTTATATCAGAAGCCAACGCTATCTTTGTTTTATCAAAATGCAACGCAATTCTGATAATTTCGTTCAGTTCTAAATAATTTTTTGCCAATAAACCATGCTACGGAATTTTGACGTGTATGTTTTCTGTGCTGCCTCATAACGATATCTATAAGACAATCTGACAATAATGATTGAATATGTGGTTTCCAGAATACTGGTTAATGACTTTGAATCCTTTCATAAAAAAACGATTTACGTAGAGTCTACTATTTACCTTCTTTAGCAAAAGTTAAAGAGAGATTTTTCTTTTTAGGTTATCACTATCACTACAAACCCCATCGTTTTCCGTCGCAAGTCGCGCCATCGAATTCGAAAAACAAAAATACTCATACTTAGATCCAAATAAGAAGCAAATAGTTCCTGATCCTACTCTTAAGGCAATACAAAAGAAAGCACTCTTATCTTTCTACGAGAGACACCAGCAAACAAACAACGACACTAACAAGGTCCAGTCTAGAGCAGAACCTCAAATTGCATACAGCCAACAGACAAACCGTCCCCGAGGGATATCACCGAAAGTAGCACACCCATTAAGGAGGGCATCTTCTATTAACAGCTATTCTTCAAGAAATTCCAGAAGGAGCAGTTTAGTGTCTTCATCGGATATACAGGCCTTGGATAGCAAAGGTATGCATAATGCTCTTTATATACGGGGTCTTAACATTTTTTGTGTTCTACTCCGGTGACTCGGTGCAGTAGAACATATATCATATACCAGGTTCGACTGTTACCAAGACCCAACGTGAGGTGGGCCGCTAGAAAAAACCTTGATTATGCGCACTGCTGAAATTTTGCAGAATATTCGGAGATATAAAATTTTGAAATAATTATGTAATTCAATGTGTACTTTTGGCACTTTTTATACTTTTTCTGTAATTTAAGTTTAAATAATTTGCGAATCAACAGAAGGTTAAGTGGACGAATGAAGATTTACAAAAAAAGTATAAAAATTGCAAAAATTTCAATGACGTAGTTATTGCAAAATTGGTCGCAATCGGAGATACTTGCGCGTTAGTGGTCCGGGGTGGCGTCCAACAATCAAACCTGTAAATGATAAAATTCTCACTGCACCAATGAGTAATTACCGCTCTTTAGCCAGTTCTCCTTTTATATCTAGGTTATAAATAAACTAAAAACAATTGAAACGGTACACCCCAAATTTTGAATGCACTATAAAACTGTCTATCTCTAAAACCAGTAAACCGATTTTCGTTAGCGATGCCATCTTGGAAAGATATATGTATAGATCGCTTTAGGAGGTTACGTACTGGAATATTTGTTTTTCAGATTTTCTAATACAGGGTTCAATAAAACTTGATAAATGTTTGTTAACACTTTTCAAGCATATATTTTTGTAGAAAAAAAATATGAGAAAAATTTCAATTTTCGATATAGGGGTATGTAGAAAAACGTCATAGCTCGGGACGTGTTTGGAGCGTTTAGTCTATTTTGCCTGGTTCAATAGATATTTAGTTTTTTCTACAAAAGAGATATCTTTTAAGGCCCCAATTTGCTTCTTGATACCAATATTGATAACATTTTCATATGGAGTACGAAGAGTGTACAGGGTATCCCATTTTCGGCACTTTTGCGGGGTATCTCCCTTATTTTTAAAGATAGAAGGTTGCGGTTTTCGCGATAGTATGCTACTTTTTTGTAAAACTAAAGATGGCACCAGCAGAATTTTTATAGCCCATTTGGTTTTTTAAGATACAGGGTGGAATTGAAAAGTATCGCTTTTGAGACACTCCCCGTATCACAGTTATCTTTAAACTTATCGAAGAAGTTAAAACGCATTCTCAAACAATTTTTTCCGTAGAATCCAGTGGCGTAGTCAGTTCTTTCCTAGCAACTTCAGTTTTTGAGTTACGAAGCAAATATATGTTTTTTTAAATGGATGTATATTATTTTTTTAGTTTATTAGTCATAATGTGAGCTTTCCAAAAATATATAAATGTATGCAATTATTTTCAAAACGAAGCTCAGGCTGAAGCTTCAGATTTTCTTAAATTTTCATTTTTGTCCAATTCGTAGGTAGTAGGCTATGTCTAGAGTTTATTAAAAACAAAATCCATGTAAGTAATAATTACTCTAATTTATAACACCTTCAAATTTAAGTCAAAAGGTCTTTTTTAAATCTCAGTTATTAGTTATTTATTACAGTATTTTAACGTAATTAAGTAAACAGTTTTTAAATGGTTGGCGCGTAGGCTTCTGGATTCTTGGACCCTTGTGATTGTATGGTTGGTTGTTATCTTGGGTTCTGGTCCTTTTGTCTGATTAAAATAAGTTACAGCGGGTGCTTCTAACTTCTTTGTTTAATGACGTTTCGACACAAATTGGTGCCTTCATCAGATTACTACAACATATGGAATACTTAGTTTAAAGATAAAATTTTTTTACAATAGCAGGAAGGAATGGTATAAAGGAATACATGGAAAAAAAAATTATATAAAGATTACTACAAGTACGAAATAAAATGTTGAAACATAAACGTATTGAGGGATGATTAAATTAAAGAATAAAGTCGGTAACTCAAAGCAAAAGAGCGTCAAAAGTGAAACCTACGATGCAATATGGTGTTAGGTTAAGAAGAGGGGCCAAAAGGGTAAGAAACGTAAGAAAAGGAGGGAATCTGAGGGTAACAATGACTTACCACAAAACGATGTACAGTTTTGGTTCGAAGTTTGTTGCAGTTTTTTTTTTTATGTACTGTTACTTGAAGAAGAGTAAATGAAAGTTGCATTATTGCTTTGTACATGCTGCTCGCCGTGTCGAAACTCTGCGGCTAACCGTCAGAGATATCGTACGGCACGCAGCATGTACTGTGGGGAATTAAAGAAATTTTTTGTAAGTTTTGGATAAGGAAGCCTATAATGAAAGAAGATGCAACGGCTAGTAAATTGGTCAAGGTGGTGTTTAATATACACATACATCGCAAGGTTAATTGTTTTTAATTAAGTAGGTCTGCTGACTGGTGGTTTTGGGTGTTTGGTTTATATTGTTTTGGAATTTAACTATGTATTTTAGGTAAATTTATGGATATTGAAATATTTACTGATTTTATGCAGAGGGTAGTTACAGTATGTAGGAGTAAATTTTACTTAGGCCATCAGTGTCCGTTTTTGCATTGACGCAATTACTGTTTTTTTTTATGTATACCATTTCATGAAATTCCCTTTTTTTCTTGTTTTTTTCTGTTTTTAGGACTTTAGCTCTTTTAAAATCAAAATTATGTTGATGTTCATTTGCGTGGTGGGTTAGGGCTGTAGGGTTATTTTTGTTGTGTTTGTGTCCATTGATGCGGTTTTTTAAGAACTGGCTAGTCTGCCCGATATAGACGCCAGGGCATCCTGTTTGGCAGGGTATTTCGTAGACGATGTTGCTTTTTTTGTCTGTGGGGGTTTTGGGTTTCAGTTTGGTAAAATGTTGGTTGAGTAAATTATGTCCTTTAAAACTGGTTTGGATATTTTCTTTGGAGACTGTATTGCGGATTTTTTCGGAAAGACCAGGGATGTATGGTATAGTTAGATAGTTGGTTTCGGTATTTTTTTTGGTATGCCTGGTTGAATTGTTATAAAATTTATGTATTCTTTTTTTAAATATAGTGTTAATTAGGCCGTAGGGGTAGTTGTTTGTTATTAGGGCGGACTTTGCCTTTTTTATTGCATCGGTTCGGTATTCAGGATCGGAAAGGCCTACCGCTCGGTCGGCAAGGCTGGTTATGACGGACTTTTTTTGAGATATAGGGTGATTTGAATTGAAATTTAAGTATCTGCCAGACCAGGTGGGTTTCGTGTACCATGAGGTTCTTACTTTGCCATTGCTGTTATGGAGGGTGAGGCCTAGAAAATTGATTTGCTGATTTTGTTCGATTTCTATGGTGAATTGAATTTTTGGGTGGTATTTGTTGAACTCGTTCAATATGTGTTGGCCGTATTTTTGTGGAGCAGCGAGTAAGCAGTCATCTACATAGCGGAAGAAGAAGGGGAGTTTTACTGGTAGGTTGTCAATTACAGTGGTTTCGAGATCTTCGAGGACTAATTGTGCAATGACGCTTGAGATGGAGGCGCCCATCGCACAGCCATTGATCTGTTTGTAATAAGTGTCATTGAAGACGAAATAAGTAGAGCTTAAGGTTAGTTCCACTGCTTCTAAGAAGTCCTTCATAGGTATGTCAGTGTGTTGTTTAATTTTGTCCCAGTGTTTTTTTAGGAGGTCAAGGGCAAGTTCGATAGGGATATTTGTGTACATGGATATTACGTCTAAGGACATTAGGGAGTAATTTGTGGGGTAGGATACGTTAGAAATTTTGTCTTTAAATTGCCAAGAGTCCTTGATATAGAATTCATTTTGATGTACTATTTTTTGTATTATATTTTTTAGAAATTTTGAAAGTTTTTCGAAAGGGGATTGAACACATGAGACGATGGGTCGGAGTGGTATGTCGGTCTTGTGTAATTTTGGGAGGCCGTAAATTTTTGGAGGCAAGGCGTTGTAAATTTTTAGATCTTTGGCGGTGTTGGGGGATATGTAGGCCATATTTTCCCATTTTTTTATTAAGTCGTTGTTGCTTTTTTGAAATTTATTTGTTGGGTCATTTTTCATTTCTTTGTATGTAGTTTTGTCTGTCAGTAGCTCGTAGATTTTTTTGTCGTAGTCAGTTCTGTTCATGACAACAGTCTTATTTGATTTGTCTGGTTTGAGGACTATTACTTGAGGGTTGTTTTTCAGAAACTGTCTAGTTTCATTTATGTTGCGTTGGAGGTTAATATTGTTTTGTTGTCCAGTGTTTTGTGAGGCTTTGTTTTTGTGGGTGTGTATGTGACTGCTGCAGGCGGATCTGATATTGTCTTTTGTTTGCGCTGGTAAGCGGGATATGGCAGATTCGATATTAGCTATGATGTCAGTTACTGGAATTTCTTTTTGGTTTTTTATAGGTAGGGCGAAATTGGGGCCTAAACTGAGGGTTTGAGAAACATTGGCTGGTATGGTGGTGTTGCTGAGATTTTCGGTCCAATTAGTTGTAGGGGGATTGGACGTTTTGATGTTATGTTGTTTTAATAGGTTATTGTTGAATTTCTTTGTGTTGGAGTTTTTTATGGAAGCGAATAGATTTTCGAATCTTTGTTTTTCTTTCTCAACAAAGGCATTGTAGAGATTTGGCGGGACAGTATTTTTGATTGAGGAGTTTACGTGTTGTCTGTCTCTTGTTAGTGTGTTTAGTTGTTTTGTGGTGTCGGTTATAAGCAGATTTAAGGTATTGAATCTGAAATTATGTAGTATGTGTTCATTAAATTTTTTTGTGAGAGATTTACAGGCAAATGATATGTGGTTAACGTTGACGTTTAAAAAGGTGGGTGTGAGATTTTTAGTTTTGCATCGTAGGAGGTAAATTTTACGGTTTTTAAGATTT